>JAVIAB010000101.1:21038617-21066117 GCA_032433765.1 Megaustenia siamemsis
GACAGATAATGGATGGTTCACGATGACGGATTGTTAGGACCTCGATCAACGGACACGACTAAGCTGAAAAAAGGTAACCAATCTTGAAACCTTAACCCGAATTGAAACGATTACATGTACATATATTTTATATTAAATACTTTTCCTAAATAAACGCTCGTATTTCTTGACATTTCTTACTTCTCTTCCAGCATCTGCAGGCTGGAAAGTCAAAAAGATGTTTTTGATTACTAAACACATATGACTTATTATGATATATAAATTCATAGATGTATTAACCTTTCTTTAAAGTCTCTTGCTTTAATCTTCCATCTGACTTCCGTTTCCAAACATGATGGAATGAGGTCACGCTGGACCGCTGCAGAAGTTGCATTAGGGAACTGATTAGCTTCGGCTCTACGGTGTATTTTTGTGCGTCTGAGCTAATCAACTGATCCAGTTAGCAAGTACGACGATGATGACAGGTTGTACTCACCTCATTGTTCCTCATTGTCAAGTCAAAAGTTTGTGAATACGACCTTCCCCTGCCTAGCGATACAAGCAAATTACGTCAACACATCGTGTGATGTTCCAAAACTGTCGATGTAATTGTATGACGCCAAGTTCTTGCATTGTACAACTCCTTGCTAAGCTCTGCTCAGTCTAGTCAGTAGCAGTTTTCACTTTGGAAATTGTGCATCAGCTTTTCGTGTGCTGTTGGCTGCTTTTACTATAGTAACTGGGATATGGTGTGTGCAGCCATTGTTGTGTGAGCTACGTCATCATCAGATAGATAGTCGCATAGCCCTAAGACGATCGTACTCTAATCAATGAAAGACGGAGTGGGGTTTCGTACATGATTTGTCAGCATCGGTGAGATTCCCGGAGGTTCGTGATAGCTAGGAGGGTCTTATAGTCTGTTGTTTGATGTGTGATGGTGATGGTCTAATCAACAACTAATTACTACATCAAGCTTGGGCAGATGGTGCTCGTAAACCTGGGAGGGCCGACCATCTAAGGGCAGAATCCCCCTACAGAAAAGACAATCTGCTGCCTTGCAGGAAGATTGGGGACAATCAATGGCTAAGGAAAGGAAACCTGAATAAAATGTTGGCTGAAATCCGATGCACTGGGCCACTGGCGCAGAACACAGTGCAACGTTTTAACAAGTAATCAATCAGACTGGATCTAACAGACTCTAATTATGATAGAAACTACCGCTGACGGGAAAGGCTTCAAGAAACAGCTGAATATAATGCACTGGAATTCGGAGGGCATATACCACACCAAAAAACAAGCTCTAACAATCAGACTAGCAGAGGAGGAGATAGACGTTGTCTGTATCCAGGAAACTCATCTTAATCCTCAGCACAGATTTATGATCAGGGGCTACCAAACATTTAGACAGGACAGGGAAGGTCACAAGTGTGGAATTCTTATACTTATTAAAAATTCCATTCCAGCAAAACTGATAGATGTAGTCACAAACGGAGAGGCAGAGATCGTTTGTACAGACCTATACATTAACTCTGCTAGTATAAGGATATTTGGGAGCCGTGATAGCTCAGTGGTTAGTGAACAGGACTAGAAAGGACAAGAGGTAGGGTTCGATCCCAACCGACGGCTTCCGGTTCACCCAGCCTTTAATGGGTACCGGATTTTTTCTGGGAAAGTAAAGCGTAGTTCCGACCACATTACCCCAAAAATCATGTGCCGAAGGTCTGTAACATTTATGGTCAATAACCCCATATTCCCTATACGCCACTTGGCGTGACTGGGGTACTTTACTTCTTTTTGTTTTAATTATTATAAGGATATTTAATATTTACTGTACAAAGGACAAATTACTGAAGCTGGAGTCAGTGGAAATAACACCATCAAAGTGTCTGGTAGTAGGAGACTTTAACAGCCACTCTGAAAGATGGGGATATAAGGAGTCCAATGTTCGAGGTGAAGAAGTGGAAGAATGGGAAATAGACAACAACCTATTCCTCATAAACTCTAGGGAGGGACCCCCAACCTTCTACTCAAGAAGATGGAAAACAACTTCCACTCCCGACCTTGCATTTGCAACTGGAGACATATCTATCAAAATAACCAGAAAAGTGCTGAACCAACTTGGAGATAGTGACCACAGACCAGTCAAACTTTCAGTGGCTCTTGCTCACAAACAGGAGTTGCAAATACCTCTTCCCCGCTGGAACTATAAGAGAGCAGATTGGGAAAAGTCTGCCAGGTTCACTGATCCATATACTGATGCATATACTGATGCATATACTGATGCATATACTGATGTATATACTGATGCATATACTGATGCATATACTGATGCATATACTGATGCATATACTGCGACTATCAACACCCACGGAAAGAAGGTCAATAATATGCTTGCGTTTGCCCCATGACTAAAGTATTCTAGAGTATTCGTAGACTGTAGAATTCCTCTTTGTCATCCGCCCTTAAAAGTGCATTAAGTAGACGTGTCTGCGTTGTGCTGTGATTTGCAGTATAACTGTAATATTTGCGCCTTTCGGCCCAACACATCCGACTTCAGCTCGATATGTTTGAGTACCGGGTTGTTTTCCCTCTTCAATCCCTGCTCGCTTGGCCAGACTAGACAGGTTAGTCTGTTACTAGAATCACCACGAAGAGGTGGAGCAGGGTCTGGATGGTTTTGGTTCACCGATCCTGGTCTCAAACCATCAGCTGTGGGTCGCTGACAGCTTCCAGCTCTGGTGCTGGGAGGCGCGCCTTCGCCTCCGGTCAATAATATTATAGAGCAGTTAACAGATGGAATCCTGAGAGCTGCTAAAGAATCCATTCCTAGAGGAGCAAGAAGAAACTACAAGCCATACTGGAACAAGGAAATACAAAGACTAGAAGAGGAGCTGAACTCTGCCAGAGAACTAGCTGAAACATCACACAGTACAGAGAGCAACATTTCCTACAAAGAGGTACGGATTTGTAGCAGAGCCATCTGTGTATATATGGGACCAAGAGTCCTGTGGGTAGGTATCGTGTATGTGTTTTTCTGCTACGTGTTTTCTTTCTGTGTCTGATTGGGTGCCTTTTTTCATGATTCCCGTTATATTTTCCTTAAGTTCTCGTATTTTATGTTTTCCATGAGGAGACATATCAGTTGGGTCCAAGTGATTCGATATTGTTTGGGAAAGTACTGGGTCTCCAGTAATTAGTTCATTGGCAATTGAAGCGAAGTTTCTCCTCTTTGGTCGTACAATTCAGGAACCAGTTATTCTTTGGTGCATGGGGTGGCTAGGGAGCCTTCTATATTTCTCCGCCTGTTGCAATACTTTAGTGACCCGTCTGTCATCTAAGGGTTGTAAACCTGTTACTGTTTCTAGAGTCTTGATAGGTGTAGATTTCATAGCACCAATGATGATACGGGCAGCTTGGTTCTGTGTTCTGTTAATTTTGCTAAGGTGTGATTTGGAAGCCATAGCCCAGGAGGTGACTCCATACTCTAGAACTGGTCTAACTCTTCCTACGTATAGTCTTTTCAAAATATTACTGTCTGCCCCCCCCCCCCCCCAGTCCGTTCCTGCCAATTTCTTCATAATATTTGTTCGTTTTCTGGCTTTTTTCCTTGCTCTGTCTATCTGATTTTTCCAAGTCATTCTGCGATTCATGGTGACGCCAAGATATGTTGGGTTTTGGTCAATAGGGAGTGTATTGTCTTTTATCTTCAAGTTTGCAGAGAGTGTGTTTCTTGATCGGCTGAAAATTGTATATGTCGTTTTTTATCGTTGATTGGTAAGAACCAGGGGTTCGTCCACTTTTCAAGTTCACCTAAGGCATCTTGCATCCTGGGTCCAGCGACCGACATACTTTCCTCGCGAGCCCATAACGCCAGATCATCTGCGTATATTGCTGAGTGTATTCCGGATGGAATGTCCATTACAATGTCATTTATGAAAATGAAAAAGAGTGTTGGGGATAAGACTCCGCCTTGTGGGACACCTTGTTCGATAGAGACTTGTCCTCTCTAGAGTTTATGAGGAATAGGTTGTTGTCTATTTCCCATTCTTCCACTTCTTCACCTCGAACATTGGACTCCTTATATCCCCATCTTTCAGAGTGGCTGTTAAAGTCTCCTACTACCAGACACTTTGATGGTGCTATTTCCATGTTTTGACTCCAGCTTCAGTAATTTGTCATTAGGACAGTAAATATAAATATCCTTATACTAGCAGAGTTAATGTATAGGTCTGTACCAACGATCTCTGCCTCTCCGTTTGTGACTACATCTATCAGTTTTGCTGGGATGGAATTTTTAATAAGTATAAGAATTCCACACTTGTGACCTTCCCTGTCCGGGCTAAATGTTTGGTAGCCCCTGATCATAAATCTGTGCTGAGGATTAAGATGAGTTTCCTGGATACAGACAACGTCTATCTCCTCCTCTGCTAGTCTGATTGTTAGAGCTTGTTTTTTTATGTGGTATATGCCCTCCGAATTCCAGTGTATTATATTCAACTGTTTCTTGAAGCCTTTCTGGTCAGCGGTAGTTTCTATCATAATTAGAGTCTGTTAGATCCAGTCTGATTGATTACTTGTTAAAACGTTGCACTGTGTTCTGCGCCAGTGGCCCAGTGCATCGGATTTCAGCCAACATTTTATTCAGGTTTCCTTTCTTTAGCCTTTGATTGTCCCCAATCTTCCTGCAAGGCAGCAGATTGTCTTTTCTGTAGGGGGATTCTGCCCTTAGATGGTCGGCCCTCCCAGGCTTACCAGCACCATCTGCCCAAGCTTGATATAGTAATTAGTTGGTGATTAGACCATCACCATCACACATCAAACAACAGACAATAAGACACTCCTAACTATCACGAACTTCCGGGAGTCTCACAGATGCTGACAAGACAAATGATATCAGTTTTAGAATAGTTCAAACGCCTGAGGAATAACACTATACTACCGCCAGCGGTAGTATAGAAATTATTATAAGATAGTATGGCGGTAGTATAGAAGTTATTATAAGGTAGTATAGCGGTAGTATAGAAATTATTATAAGGTAGTATAGGGGTAAAAAAGTTTTTTTTTACTTTTTTACCGCTATACTACCTTATAATAATTTCTATACTACCGCTATACTACCTTATAATAACTTCTATACTACCGCTATACTATCTTATAATAATTTCTATACTACCGCTAAACAACCTTATAATAACTTCTATACTACCTCTATACTATCTGATAATAACTTCTATACTACCGCTATACTACCTTATAATAACTTCTATACTACCGCTATACTACCTTATAATAACTTCTATACTATCTTATAATAACTTCTATACTACCGCTATACTATCTTATAATAACTTCTATACTACCGCTATACTACCTTATAATAACTTCTATACTATCTTATAATAACTTCTATACTACCGCTATACTACCTTATAATAACTTCTATACTACCGCTATACTACCTTATAATAACTTCTATACTATATTATAATAACTTCTATACTACCGCTAAACTACCTTATAATAACTTCTATACTACCGCTATACTACCTTATAATAACTTCTATACTACCGCTATACTATCTTATAATAACTTCTATACTACCGCTATACTATCTTATAATAACTTCTATACTACCGGTATACTATCTTATAATAACTTCTATACTACCGCTATACTATCTTATAATAACTTCTATACTACCTTATAATAACTTCTATACTACCGCTATACTATCTTATAATAACTTCTATACTACCGCTATACTATCTTATAATAACTTCTATACTACCTTATAATAACTTCTATACTACTTGTTACTTTGGTAGCCGAGTTGGGAAAACCACCCGACTGGACTACCGACGTTCGGACAACCCGTGTTCAATTCCCGCTGGGAGCAGTGTGAATTGTACTCGTGGTTGGAAAAAAAAAAAAAAATACCCCCACGGTCGACCCAGCCGTTGGCAGAAATGGGTACCAGGGTATATTATCCTGGGAAGGTGAGGAATGTCGCTTCGCATCTGAGTTTCGATGCTTGAGGCTACACTATACAGAAATATCCGAACATTTCTGGATAGGCGGCCGAGCACATATGGGTGTAAACTCGCGTGCTAAGACGCCGGTTCAAGTCTCGTACTTTACCTTTACCTTTGTTGCAGGAGCTACTGAGTTAAGTGCTCTGTGTACACCGTGAGCTGTGTGTCTCATCCGTTTTGATCATGTTTCGATATTCCAGTTGTTTACGATGAATGATGATATCGTATGACAGGGAACAGTTGGCTGTGTTCACTTTCTGCGCGTTTCGCCTTATGTCTTTTGGCGTGTGCTAAGACTGCTACGATGGGGACTACAGTTACCTTTCTTTGTTTGGGAGATGAGATATTAATTCGGATGATTACGCTGGCACGGGCAGTTGAGCAATTATGGATTTTAATTCGTTTGCAGTGATACCGGGGCCTTCCATAACCAAATAACTTCTATACTACCGCTATACTATCTTATAATAACTTCTATACTACCGCTATACTATCTTGTAATAACTTCTATACTAACGCCATACTACCTTATAATAACTTCTATACTACCATTATAATACCACTACATTGCCACTATAATACCCCTATACTACCGTTATACTACCACTATACTACCACTATACTACCACTATACTACCACTATAATACCACTTTTTTAAAAAAGTAAAGTACCCCCGTCACGCCAAGTGGCGTATAGGGAATATGGTGTTAGTGATCATAAATTTTACACACCTTCAGCACATGATTTTTGGGTTAATGTGGTCAGTATTACGCCCGTGCCGCTTTACTTTCCCAGAAAGAAATCCGGTACCCATTTAAGGCTGGGTGAACATGGAAGCCATCGGTTGGGATCGAACCATACCCCTTGTCCTTTGTAGTCTAGTTCACTAACCACTGAGCTATCGCGGCTCCCAAATAATACCACTATAATACCGCTATGCTACCACTATAATACCGCTATGCTACCACTATAATACCGCTATGCTACCACTATAATACCACTATACTACCACTATAATACCACTATACTACCACTATAATACCGCTATGCTACCACTATAATACCGCTATACTACTACTATAATACCAGAACAAAGAAGTATGTGTTAGCACTCGGAAAAATTGACAGACAAACAACAATAGAAAAAAACGAAGAACAACATATGGTCCGAAGTGGGATCGAACCCGTACTCAGTGGCACCGCGCCTTGCCACGAGAAGCCGAACGCTTGGCACACTGCCACGCAGCCAACTAAAAAATTGGCTATTGCAGCAGTGTCTTACACGATGACGTTCTCAATGACTATAGCATAGGGTAACGATCACAGACCGGAAATAAATTGTATATTTGTACTTTCCTATTAATGCAAGTATCTCCCAGTAGGGCTGAATACTTGTGTTGTAGACAAACATTTATTGGACAAAACAGCACGAATAGTAGTTCCCAGTGGTTATATACTGGGTACAAATAATAATACATAAATATTATTATATGATATTTATGATATTATTATATTATTATATTATTGTATATTGTTGTAGCACAACAGGCAAAGCTTTTGCTAGAGTCGTACTTAATCGCCTGCATAGACTTGCAGAACGGGTGCTTCCCGAGTCCCAATGCGGTTTCAGACCCGGGAGATCAACCATAGATATGATCTTCACTCTTAGACAACTGCAGGAAAAATGTCGGGAACAAAATATGCCGCTCTATATTGCCTTTGTGGATCTCACAAAGGCATTCGACACAGTAAACAGAGATGGTCTCTACAAGGTGTTAGAAGGCATAGGCTGCCCTCCTAAATTACTTAGGCTGATAATTTTCTTCCATGAAGACATGAATGGCAAAGTCCATTTTGATGGGAGTCCATCAGAGAATTTCAAAGTCAACAAAGGAGTGAAACAGGGATGTGTCCTCGCCCCCACCCTTTTTGGTATATTTTTTGCTGCCCTCCTAAATTACACCTTCGAAAACAGCTCAGGAGATATTTACAACCGCACTAGACCAGATGGCTCACTGTTCAACCTAGCACGACTAAGAGCAAAAACCAAAACAAATGTTGCCCTACTTAAAGAATTTTTATTTGCTGACGATGCAGCCCTAGTCGCTCATAGTGAAGCCACCCTACAGTCGCTGATCAACAACCTGGATAAAGCATGCGACCTTTTTCACTGTCAATTAATGTTCAGAAGACAGTAATACTAAATCAAGGTGACTTCAAACCTCTATCTATTACTCTAAAAGACTGCCCACTAAATCAGTACAGAAATGTACATATCTTGGATCCACAGTTACGCAAACCATCTCTCTTGATGAAGAAATAAACTGTCGAATTGGTAAGGCAGCTACGACCTTCGGCAAACTCACAAAAAGGGCATGGAACAACACGAAACTAACTCAAAAGACTAAACTCTTAATATATCAAACTTGTGTGCTTATCACACTACTATATGGATCCGAAACCTGGACAACATACTCAAACCAGGAAAAAAGACTAAATGTCTTCCACATGCGATGTCTCCGCAAAATAATGCACATCAAATGGCAAGACAAAATAACCAACTTAACTGTCCTGCAACGTGCTAAGACCCTAACAATCATGTCGATGCTCAGAAGTCGAAGGCTAAGATGGCTGGGGCATGTCCAACGGATGGAAGAAAAACGCATTCCTAGGCAAATACTATATGGTGAGCTAAAACACGGAAAAAGACAAATCGGCAGACCTAAACTACGATATAGAGATATCTGCAAATCATCTCTGAAAGACTTCTCCATCTGTGAAAACGACTGGCAACATCTGGCAAGTGATCGCACATCATGGAGAGCATGTATAAGGAACGGTATAACAACATGTGAGACTGCTAAGACAGGACTTAGAAGAGAAGAGACTCATGAAAAAGGATGGTAAACCCTGTGGATCAGCGAGCCTGACCTGTTCATTATGTGACCGCGTGTGTTTGTCAAACATTGGTAGAATTAGCCACGAGAGAAGCTGTTCGGCAAAAACAATACCTCAAAAAAATACGCAATAGCCTCCACTAGACCGTCTGACAAGACGAAAAGGGCCATATATATAGGGTGTTTCTAAAGTCGCAGTGCAGTGAATTTATACTCTCGGAAGAAAAAACGTCACGTTATATGATACATTGTATGATTATATTATTATTAGATATTGTATGATTATATTATTATATGATACATATGATTTTATTATATGATTATATATATATGATATATATAATCATATTTATGTATTATTATTTGTACCCAGTATATAACCACTGGGAACTACTATTCGTGCTGTTTCGTCCAATAAATGTTTGTCTATAACACAAGTATTCAGCCCTACTGGGAGATACTTGCATTAATAGGAAAGTACAAATATACAATTTATTTCCGGTCTGTGATCGTTACCCTATGCTATAGTCATTGAGAACGTCATCGTGTAAGACACTGCTGCAAGAGCCAATTTTTTTAGTTGGCTGCGTGGCAGTGTGCCAAGCGTTCGGCTTCTCGTGGCAAGGCGCGGTGCCACTGAGTACGGGTTCGATCCCACTTCGGACCATATGTTGTTCTTCGTTTTTTTCTATTGTTGTTTGTCTGTCAATTTTTCCGAGTGCTAACACATACTTCTTTGTTCTATTATTCCCTATTATCGCCTCGGAAGTTCCCCATATAATAATATTTATGTATTATTATTTGTACCTACTATAATACCACAAAGCTACCACTGTACTACCACCATATTACCATTATACTACCTCCATCATCATCATCATCAAGTACCGGGCCTACTGGCGTAGGTGATCATGTCTTTCCACAACTTTCGATCTCGACAGTTATTTATCATTTCTGTTGTTGACCTTCTGCCAAGCCATTCTCTTAAGCTGTCTGTTATTTCTTCTCTTTGCTTCCCTCTATCTCTTCGTCCCTCAATTTTTCCAGTTGTTACAATATATTCCAGCTGTTCTCTTCTCATTACATGGCCATAAAATGATGTTTGTTTCTTCCTAATATTGGAAATTAGCTCTCTTTTTTCTACCTCTATACTATCACTATAAAACTATTAACTAGCGAAATACTACCTCTATAATATCGATGTACTACCATTATACTTCCACTCTACTTTTCTTAATAAACACATCATGTCTCGATCTGATAGTACTTACACTTACTTCAGCATCTGCAGGCTAAAGAATGACAATAATGACATTGTATGAATAATAAAATATAACAAAGAGAACTCTACACTTATTAATATAAAGAGAAGAGTAAGACAAGGATGCATCGGACTTCCGTTTCCATGAAGGCGGAATTAAGTCACCTTCTCTCGATCGCTGCAGAAATTGCTTTGGGATCCGATTAATTTCGCCTTTCCATTGCAATTTTCTACATTCAAGTCAAAATGATGTTCTACTTAACACATCCGCGCGATGAAATGGCGTTGCACGCACGGCAATATTCCGTTTTGACAAATCAAGTGTTGTGAATGCGACCTTCCAACGTCTAGTGTTTATCTGCGTTTTACGTCACACTGAGTATTGTTCAATGACCGTTGTTGGAGTTGTTGTGAGTAATCATGAATCCATGGGCGCAGCCATTGTGTATGTGCTACGTCATCATAATGGCTCATCGTATATCCCAAGACGGGCCATACACTAATCTTACGGTCTGTTGTTTGATGTGCGACGGGGTTAGTCTGACGACGAACTGTATTTTATATGTTCGGAATTGGAGTCAAACACGATGTCCTAACATCATCAAGCGCAATACATTTTTAAAATATGATGATCATCATTTTCAGGAGGACGTGAACTTCCGGTCAATATGGTGGACAGGCGGCAGGAACCATTGAAGGCTATGTCTGAAAAGTGTTCCTGGTTTCAGTTTCCTCATATTCCAAGTCCGGCCTGTTGCAGGAGCTACTGAGTTAGGTGCTTCGTGCAAACTGTGAGCTGTGTGTTTCATCCGTTTTGATCATGTTTCGATATTCCAATTGTTTACGATGAATGATGATATCGTATGACAGAGAACAGTTGGCTGTGTTCACTTTCTGTGCGGTTTCGCCTTATGTCTTTTGGCGTGTGCTGAACCTACTACGATGGGGACTACAGTTATCTTTCTTTGTTTGGGAGATGAGTTAGTAATTCGGATGTTTCCACTGGCACGGGCGGCTGAGCAATTATGGATTTTGATTCGTTTGCAGTGATACCGGGGCCTTCCATAACCAATAACCAAATAACACCAGGGCTAAAACTAAGAATAGCAAAATGTTATATCTTCTCAATATTCCTGTATGGTACAGAAACATGGACATTAGACATGAAAACAGAACGGAAAATTGAAGCCTTTGAAATGTAGAATTATTATAGAAGAATAGGAAGAAATGAAAGGAAAATAAAATAAAATACGAAGAATTCTTACAAGAAGTAAAAATGAAAAGAGAACTATCAAATACAATTCAAACAAGATAAATGAGATTTTTGTGGCATTTTAAAAGACACAGCAGACTACTAAACATAATCATGGAAGGGTAACTACAAGGTAAAAGTGGCAGAGGCAGAGCAAAACTAAAATGGATGAGTAACTTCAAAAGATGGACAAGTCAGGCTATGACAACCTGCACGATCAAAGCAAGAGACAAAGTGGAATGGCGCTCAATGGTAGCCAACCTTCGATGCGGAGACGGCAATCACTGATGATGATGAGGATGTGTGTTTAGTACACTTCTATATGGATCAGAAACTTAGACTACCTATGCAGAGCAGGAGAGAAGATTAAACAGTTTTCATGTGTTACTTTCCTAAGATTTAGCAGTTTTCATGTGTTACTTTCCTAAGATAAAACAGTTTTCATGTGTTACCTTCCTAAGATAAAACAGTTTTCATGTGTTACCTTCCTAAGATTTAGCAGTTTTCATGTGTTATCTTTCTAAAATTTAGCAGTTTTCATTGGTTACCTTCCTAAGATTTAGCAGTTTTCATGTGTTACCTTCCTAAGATTTAGCAGTTTTCATGTGTTACCTTCCTAAGATTTAGCAGTTTTCATGTGTAACCTTCCTATGATTTAGCAGTTTTCATGTGTTACCTTCCTAAGATTTAGCAGTTTTCATGTGTTACCTTCCTAAGATTTAGCAGTTTTCATGTGTTACCTTCCTAAGATTTAGCAGTTTTCATGTATTACCTTCCTAAGATTTAGCAGTTTTCATGTGTTACCTTCCTAAGATTTAGCAGTTTTCATGTGTTACCTTCCTAAGATTTAGCAGTTTTCATGTGTTACCTTCATAATTGTTCATTCTCAAATTGTTCTAGCAATGTCAAACATGGTCACATAAAACTAAACATAAAAGAAGGCGTGTCACCACAGAGATGAGATGTTTGAGTAAAGCACTTTGAGTGCCTAGAAAAGAGAATCATAAATGATGTTATAAAGGGAAGAGTAGGCATTGAGCCAATCATAAACTACATACAGAAACAACAAATAAATTGGTTTTCCCATCTTGATAGAGTGCCGTGTGCTCTCTTACCACACGAGACATTTTAATGAAAAGAGAAGAGCAAGAATCTGATCAGAGTAAGATGGACAGACATCATCAATTGTTAAAGATTGAAGCCGCCAAAAGGGAGAGAATTTGAGCTTTGTATCTCGCTGGACATCCAGAAGGGTACTAAACGAAGCGAAGAAGGAAAAGCAAAGGGAGATAAGTGATTCTGCATTTCTTATATTCGTTTGTTATATTTAATTATTGTTTTTATTTGTTACGTACATTTCAAGATGCCGTCATTAGTCTTCATTTGAAGAATCCATTTGTTATATGTGTCACTATAAGTTCACTATTAATGTGGCCTTCGTGTGAAGGACACCAGCTCGGACTTGATGCCGATTCATCAACAAGTCATTCCAATTTAAGCAACGTTTCTTGTGTTTCTTTTTTGTTTTGTATTTTTACTTTCTCTCTCTATCTCTCTCTCTCAGTGTGTGTGTGTGTGTGAGCGAGCGTGTGTGTGTGTGAGCGAGCGTGTGTGTGTGTGAGAGAGAGGGGGTTAAATTTTACAATATTTGTTACATATTTTCAAACATTTCATTCATACATTTCCCTGTGGAGCCGAAGACGGCACAAAGACCGGAAGTATTAATTCTCCGCAAGTGAAGATATGCTGGTAGTTCTTGGTTGTTTCTTTGTCCCTGAACATTTGTTTCTGATTAAATGTCTGGTTTTGGAGGACCATAAGAAAATATTCTCACATTCCCAAATTATCTTTACTTTGTCTCAATGGGAAATTATATAGAACATCAAGTGTACTGTGAACCTTTTATTTTAATCTGACGTCTGTAGCTCTGGTGGCTTATATTCTTATGGGTACACTCCTAACATGTTTGTCCTGGGACTAACTTAATTGACACTCCATCTTCACTAACAAATGTTTGTTGATTGCTTGATCTCTTGACACTACAAGCTATTCAAGTTACAGAAATATGCAAATGGTAGAGGAGTGTACCAGAGGGTTACAGAAAAAGAGGGTTGACCACCTGGAGGAATACTTAAAAATGAACACAAAAAATACAAATGGTAAACAATTTTAGTAAAATTTGATGAAGAAGCAAACAATTTGTGAAAGAGTCGATGAAAAACCTTTTTAGATCTTAATCTTTTCTGATAAATACCGTTTCTTTGTGACATTACTTACGTTTGTTTGAACATCTGCAGGCTAAAGGAGGGAGCAATGATATATTTGCTACAGAAGATGCAGGCTAAAGGAGGGAGCAATGATATATTTGTTACAGAAGATGCAGGCTAAAGGAGGGAACAATGATATGTTTGTTACAGAAGATGCAGGCTAAAGGAGGGAACAATGATATATTTGTTACAGAAGATGCAGGCTAAAGGAGGCAACAATTATATGTTTGTTACAGAAGATGCAGGTTAAAGGAGAGAACAATGATAAATTTGTTACAGAAGATGCAGGCTAAAGGAGAGAACAATGATATATTTGTTACAGAAGATGCAGGCTAAAGGAGGCAACAATTATATGTTTGTTACAGAAGATGCAGGTTAAAGGAGGCAACAATTATATGTTTGTTACAGAAGATGCAGGTTAAAGGAGGCAACAATTATATGTTTGTTACAGAAGATGCAGGTTAAAGGAGGGAACAATGATATATTTGTTACAGAAGATGCAGGCGAAAGGAGAGAACAATGATATATTTGTTACAGAAGATGCAGGCTAAAGGAGGGAACAATGATATGTTTGTTACAGAAGATGCTGGTTAAAGGAGGGAACAATGATATGTTTGTTACAGAAGATGCAGGTTAAAGGAGGGAACAATGATATGTTTGTTACAGAAGATGCAGGTTAAAGGAGACAACAATGATATATTTGTTACAGAAGATGCAGGTTAAAGGAGGGAACAATGATATGTTTGTTACAGAAGATGCTGGTTAAAGGAGGGAACAATGATATGTTTGTTACAGAAGATGCAGGTTAAAGGAGGGAACAATGATATGTTTGTTACAGAAGATGCAGGTTAAAGGAGACAACAATGATATATTTGTTACAGAAGATGCAGGTTAAAGGAGGGAACAATGATATGTTTGTTACAGAAGATGCTGGTTAAAGGAGGGAACAATGATATATTTGTTACAGAAGATGCTGGTTAAAGGAGACAACAATGATATATTTGTTACAGAAGATGCAGGTTAAAGGAGACAACAATGATATATTTGTTACAGAAGATGCAGGTTAAAGGAGACAACAATGATATATTTGTTACAGAAGATGCAGGTTAAAGGAGAGAACAATGATATATTTGTTACAGAAGATGCAGGTTAAAGGAGACAACAATGATATATTTGTTACAGAAGATGCAGTCTAAAGGAGACAACAATGATATATTTGTTACAGAAGATGCAGGTTAAAGGAGACAACAATGATATATTTGTTACAGAAGATGCTGGTTAAAGGAGAGAACAATGATATATTTGTTACAGAAGATGCAGGTTAAAGGAGACAACAATGATATATTTGTTACAGAAGATGCAGGTTAAAGGAGACAACAATGATATTTTGATACAAAAGACGCAGGCTAAAGGAGACAACAATGATATATTTGATACAAAAGACGCAGGCTAAAGGAGACAACAATGATATATTTGATACAAAAGACGCAGGCTAAAGGAGACAACAATGATATATTTGATACAAAAGACGCAGGCTAAAGGAGACAACAATGATATATTCGTCACAGAAGTTGTACGTTTCCTAGACTTCGTCATCACACATTTCCACTAAATCGCAACAAAATTGGAAACACGCTTCATCATGTTTTCTTCTTGTGTTTCCAACTTTGTTTTCAGTCCATATGTTTTACCATTATGTACCAGTTTTCACTTTCTTTTTTTGGTTGTTCTATGTTGTTTGTACTTAGTATTTTTTGTTTGTACTTTTCATTAATCCGTCATTAAATATCATTGATAATTAAAAAATAAGTCAGTTTATATATTTGTCAAACAATTTCTTCATTGTATTTTATGTTGTGATACACACTAATGCCCTTTTAAATGTCGTTCTGTTATCTGTAGTGACGCTTCCTTTCTATTTATATGATCTTTTTGCTGTCATTTCTCACATTCTCTGAACTTTTCCTTTGTTATATTTGTCTACAACTTATAACACAATCCTATTCTTGAACAATGTCTTGTTGAATCTGACTCCGTGTGGCCATTAGAAGGTAATCTCACTTACAAGATATATCATATGGACCTTGTCCATAAAAACGCATTCCTAGGCAAATACTATATGGTGAGCTAAAACACGGAAAAAGACAAATCGGCAGACCTAAACTACGATATAGAGATATCTGCAAATCATCTCTGAAAGACTTCTCCATCTGTGAAAACGACTGGCAACATCTGGCAAGTGATCGCACATCATGGAGAGCATGTATAAGGAACGGTATAACAACATTTGAGACTGTGCTAAGACAGGACTTAGAAGAGAAGAGACTCATGAAAAAGGATGGTAAACCCTGTGGATCAGCGAGCCTGACCTGTTCATTATGTGACCGCGTGTGTTTGTCAAACATTGGTAGAATTAGCCACGAGAGAAGCTGTTCGGCAAAAACAATTCCTCAAAAAATACGCAATAGCCTCCACTAGACCGTCTGACAAGACGAAAAGGGCCATATATATATATATATATATATATATATATATATGGACCTTGTCTCAATGAAGCATAGTAACAACATGTTAACTATAAATCTCTTCCTATTGGTCTTGCGTCTGTAGCTATGGTCACTTGTATTCTTAGTGCTACACTTCTAAAATATATTGCTTGTGCAATTTGTATTCCATCTTCACTGAACAAAGATGGATACTTCTTTATTTCTTAATACAAGATAGTTAAGTTAACCAAAATATGGCAGTGGAGTTACAAATCTCACAGCTCGTGCAAGCGCCACTAAAACTGTGATAGTATTCTTCCTAAGAAGCGACATTTGTAGATACTGTCGCCACGTCTACCGGATGAAGAAAGACTATAATGAGATTGCTGGTACTTATAGAAACATTACTTCTTCTGGTACTCATTTGCACAGATTTTGAATAAGGTTTACTATTTCTATCATTTGTTTTCTTCCACCGTTTTCTTTCTCAAAAAGCATAACACAATAGGATCATGTGGTTTAAGTGAAATTAGTTTTCTTCCTTTTGTCACCGTTGACCTCTCGTCAATAGATCAATGTATTCACTGCGACACAGGCCAAAATACTTAATTACGACAGTTGAACGTTGCCGTGAAAGTCCTTCCTCAATAGCACGAATCCGTTGGGGTGTTTGAGGCGGAAGAATCAGAAATGAGCCACGGCTCAGGAAGCGACAATGCGTGTGGTACACAAGAGATGTATTCCTGACACGGAAGGGGAATATGCTTGACCACCATGGAAGAGATGGGAGCCTCACTACATGTCACTGAAGAGAAGGTCACGGAGAGAAATACTACATGTCACTGAAGAGAAGGTCACGGAGAGAAATACTACATGTCACTGAAGAGAAGGTCACGGAGAGAAATACTACATGTCACTGAAGAGAAGGTCACGGAGAGAAATACTGCATGTCATTGAAGAGAAGGTCACGGAGAGAAATACTGCATGTCATTGAAGAGAAGGTCACGGAGAGAAATACTGCATGTCATTGAAGAGAAGGTCACGGAGAGAAATACTGCATGTCATTGAAGAGAAGGTCACGGAGAGAAATACTGCATGTCATTGAAGAGAAGGTCACGGAGAGTGTGGACAATACTGCATGTCTAAAAGTGCTAAACAGGTAGAAACATAATTGAATACACAATTAATTATCCAGGATATGTTGATCAAAGGAAGGAGAACTATTGATTCAACATGAAAACATAAAGGGAACGATGGACAGAATACATTAAAGATCTTTATAATGATGAACAGCAGCAGGCTACACAGACCACTTCGAAGTTAGATCAGGCGTAAGACAGGGGTGCGTACTATCCCCTCTACTGTTTATTACATACATGGACCATATATGCAAGCTAGCCAACCCATCAGAAACAGAGGAGACCAAAGAGCTTCTATTTGCAGACGATCAGGCACTAATACATGAAACAATAGAAGACCTTCAAGAACACTTAAACAAACTCAACGTCTCAAGCACAAAATACAACGTTAAAATCAACATCAACAAAACAGAAGTCATGAATGTCGCCAAAAATAAACAGAACATCAACATAACTATAGAAGGCAGACAACTAAAACAAGTTGAGGTATTCAAATACCTAGGAAGTCTAATGATAAACAATAATTCCCAAACAGCAGAGATAGAATCAAGGTGCAACAAGGTTTGTCAAATCATTGGACAGTTATCACCGCTATTGTCCAACAAGGAAATAACTCTAGAGGCAAAACGAGCACTATACAATACAATCTTCATCCCAACGTTGTGCTACCAATGCCAGTCCTGGACCCTAGATACAAGAACAATAAGAAAAATAACCTCTACAGAGATTAAATGTGTTAGACGAATGACAGGAAACAGTCTGAGAGATAAGATCAGAAATGAAGAACTGAGAAAAAAGCTAGGAATAGCCCCCGCCATAGAATATATAAGGAAACAACAGATAAAATGGTTTGGCCACGTGACAATGCAGAAAGAACAAAACACAACACAACGAGCCTTCAACAAACGTTGTGAGAACACCAGACCCAAGGGTCGACCACGTAAAGAATGGGTCGATGGAATATTAGAAGCACTAGGAAACATAACATCAGCAGAGGCGAACAGAAAATCAAAAGACCGCAAATTATATCTCCCCTCGACGCTGAAAGGCAGATGAGGAAGGAAAGAAGAAGCTAATGATGAACGAACAGCAGCAAATATTAAGGATCATGGAGAAGGACCAGAAATACTCAAGTGATCAAGAACACTGTCCAACGATCTTTGTTGTCAAGTATCATACCTTGCACAGGAGCCGCATTGTATATGTCGCCAAACTTCTGTGTTCTGATCGGGTTTCCCAATCTCAGCGAGGGAGCTGATGCCTGCTCTTCTTGTCTTTCGCTTCAATGTTCTTCTTAGTGTTTTTTTTAGATCTGCCACTTTTTTCTGTTACTCTCTGGTGTTCCCATTTGAGGGCCTGCTCTGAGATTGTCTTCTCATCACATAGCCCACATATGATCACCTACTTCTCTAGACTATAGTTGACATATTTAGATGCTTTGTCATCTCTTATTTCTACACTAAGCTTGAATTCATTCTATGATAAACGACGCATTTTCCTAAGGCATTGTTTCTTTCCAAGGCATTAGATTTATTTTCTAATTTGTTAGTTGTTTTCCAGCTCCCGCATACATTTTATATAAACACGACTTATTAGCACATCCTAACTTTTAGCCTTATAGCAATAAATGTACTTCTTGTCTTAGGGACTTCAGTCTGACTTTGTCAATATCTTAGTTGTATCCTTCTATCTATATATCTATCTTGACTTTGAACTATCAGTCTGTGCTCCCCTTGTCAACTATCAGTCTGTGCTCCCCTTGTCAACTCGTAATATTTCCATGGAGCTACATTCTCACCGAACTCTAATAACATGAGTATTGTCTCCCCCCCCCCCCCAGTTGTGCAAACATCAGACTATTTGTGGTTCAATGACAAATGAAACGAATCATTGACGGACTCGGACATGCACTTAATCGACATAATCACACTCACGACTAATTCAACAAATATCACACTCACGACTAATTCAACAAATATCTTCAAAAATTTTGTGCCATCATCTTTTTCCTGAAATGATAAAAATAATGTTTTTGGTAATGACATCCACCACTAGAAATGTTCTTCAGTCTTGCACAAACAAATTTCACAAAACAGCTTCCCTATCTTTACAACTGTAGTCATGCTTTCTTATCTTCACTATTTCCTGGTCATTATATCAAGAAGTCAGCCTTAACAGAATACAGAAGTAATGGTAGAAACAAAGAAAAATACTTCACAGCAAAGCACAATAAAGACAAGTGGAACTATATTAAAATAGATAAATGAATTTGAATATCTGGGAGCAATGTTAACCTCAGATGGTAGATTACAACAGATGTGAGATGCAGAGTGGCTCAGGCAAAAGCAGCTTTCCAAAAAATAAAGAAGATACTGTGCAATCTACTTCTGACAATAGAAACAAGAAAAAGAGTTCTAAAATATTATGTAGAGCCAGTCTTAACATATGGATGCGATTCATGGACAATAGGACAACAGACAAGGAAATCACTGGAGTCTGTAGAAATGTGTTTTTACAGAAGAATGTTGAGAATACTATGGACAGCTAAGAAGAGTAATGAAAACATTCTGAAAGAGGCCAAAGCAAAAAGAGAGATAATTTCCAATATTAGGAAGAAACAATCATAATTCTTTGACCATGTAATGAAAAGAGAACAACTTAAATATATTGTAACAACTGGGAAAATTGAGGGACGAAGAGATAGAAGGAAGCGTAGAGAAAAGATATCAGACAGCTTAAGAGAATGGCTTGGCAGAAGATCAATAATAGAAATGATAAATAACTGTCGTGATCGAAAGTTGTGGAGAAACATGATCACCTACGCCAGGTGTCCCCGTACTTGATGATGATGCAGTTAATTCTTATCTTATTTTATCTTACGATAACACATAGTTTTTACCCATTGATGTTTTATTTCCGTCTTTTTTTAAAGACATCATCGCTATCGTCTTAATCTCAGGATAGACAATCTCCGTTATGAGTGACTCTATTCAGGATAGACAATCTCCGTTATGAGTGACTATTCAGGAGAGACAATCTCCGTTATGAGTGACTCTATTCAGGATAGACAATCTCCGTTATGAGAGACTCTATTCAGGATAGACAATCTCCGTTATGAGTGACTCTATTCAGGATAGACAATCTCCGTTATGAGTGACTCTATTCAGGAGAGACAATCTCCGTTATGAGTGACTCTATTCAGGATAGACAATCTCCGTTATGAGTGACTCTATTCAGGAGAGACAATCTCCGTTATGAGTGACTCTATTCAGGATAGACAATCTCCGTTATGAGAGACTCTATTCAGGATAGACAATCTCCGTTATGAGAGACTCTATTCAGGAGAGACAATCTCCGTTATGAGAGACTCTATTCAGGAGAGACAATCTCCGTTATGAGTGACTCTATTCAGGAGAGACAATCTCCGTTATGAGAGACTCTATTCAGGATAGACAATCTCCGTTATGAGTGACTCTATTCAGGATAGACAATCTCCGTTATGAGTGACTCTATTCAGGAGAGACAATCTCCGTTATGAGAGACTCTATTCAGGAGAGACAATCTCCGTTATGAGAGACTCTATTCAGGATAGACAATCTCCGTTATGAGAGACTCTATTCAGGATAGACAATCTCCGTTATGAGAGACTCTATTCAGGATAGACAATCTCCGTTATGAGAGACTCTATTCAGGAGAGACAATCTCCGTTATGAGAGACTCTATTCAGGAGAGACAATCTCCGTTATGAGAGACTCTATTCAGGATAGACAATCTCCGTTATGAGTGACTCTATTCAGGATAGACAATCTCCGTTATGAGAGACTCTATTCAGGAGAGACAATCTCCGTTATGAGTGACTCTATTCAGGATAGACAATCTCCGTTATGAGAGACTCTATTCAGGAGAGACAATCTCCGTTATGAGAGACTCTATTCAGGAGAGACAATCTCCGTTATGAGAGACTCTATTCAGGAGAGACAATCTCCGTTATGAGAGACTCTATTCAGGAGAGACAATCTCCGTTATGAGTGACTCTATTCAGGATAGACAATCTCCGTTATGAGAGACTCTATTCAGGAGAGACAATCTCCGTTATGAGAGACTCTATTCAGGATAGACAATCTCCGTTATGAGAGACTCTATTCAGGAGAGACAATCTCCGTTATGAGAGACTCTATTCAGGAGAGACAATCTCCGTTATGAGAGACTCTATTCAGGATAGACAATCTCCGTTATGAGAGACTCTATTCAGGATAGACAATCTCCGTTATGAGAGACTCTATTCAGGAGAGACAATCTCCGTTATGAGTGACTCTATTCAGGAGAGACAATCTCCGTTATGAGAGACTCTATTCAGGATAGGCAATCTCCGTTATGAGTGACTCTATTCAGGATAGACAATCTCCGTTATGAGAGACTCTATTCAGGAGAGACAATCTCCGTTATGAGAGACTCTATTCAGGAGAGACAATCTCCGTTATGAGTGACTCTATTCAGGAGAGACAATCTCCGTTATGAGAGACTCTATTCAGGAGAGACAATCTCCGTTATGAGAGACTCTATTCAGGATAGACAATCTCCGTTATGAGAGACTCTATTCAGGATAGACAATCTCCGTTATGAGAGACTCTATTCAGGAGAGACAATCTCCGTTATGAGAGACTCTATTCAGGAGAGACAATCTCCGTTATGAGTGACTCTATTCAGGAGAGACAATCTCCGTTATGAGAGACTCTATTCCAACATTAAAGTCATTTTCTCAGCCTGGCCAACATCAACACCCTTACCATCTTATTCTTCTTCCTCTTCTTTCCTTCCTCATCTGCCTTTCAGCGTCGAGGGGAGATATAATTTGCGGTATATTGTTCTTCTGTTCGCCTCTGCTGCTGTTATGTTTTCTAGTGCTTCTAATACTCCATTGATCCATCTTTTTCGTGGTCGACCCTTGGGTCTGGTTTTCTCACAACGTTTGTTGAAGGCTCGTTGTGTTGTATTTTGATCGTTCTGCCTTGTCACGTGGCCAAACCATTTTATCTGTTGTTTCCTTATATATTCTATGACGGGGGCTATTCCTAGCTTTTTTTCTCAGTTCTTCATTTCTGATCTTATCTCTTAGACTGTTTCCTGTCATTCGTTTAACACATTTCATCTCTGTAGAGGTTATTTTTCTTATTGTTCTTGCATCTAGGGTCCAGGTCTGGCATTGGTAGCACAACGTTGGGATGAAGATTCCATCTTATTGTTCTTCCTAAATATAAAATGTAAGTCTTTTATCTACAAAGTTCCACTCATAGAACAATATGAAGCTAGTATACAGCTAACATGATGAATGTTCTGTCAACTATATCTGGTCTATCTATTTACGCTACTCTCACGGATCGAACTGTTGTTTGCTTGTTTTATTTGATTTTTAAAAAATAAAAAACACGTTCTGTCTAGCTGTTAATTGTTCATCTCTAGGCTCCAGTTTATTGTATAAAGAGATATTGAGCTGTTGGCACAAACTGTCAACCAATAAATGGTCCACCACATACCGTCAGTCTGTAAATGGTCCACCTCATACCGTCAGTCTGTAAATGATCCACCACATACCGTCAGTCTGTAAATAGTCCATATCATACCGTCAGTCTGTAAATTATCCACCACATACCGTCAGTCTGTAAATGGTCCACCTCATACCGTCAGTCTGTAAATGGTCCACCACATACCGTCAGTCTGTAAATGGTCCACCTCATACCGTCAGTCAGTAAATGGTCCACCTCATACCGTCAGTCAGTAAATGGTCCACCTCATACCGTCAGTCAGTAAATGGTCCACCTCATACCGTCAGTCTGTAAATGGTCCACCTCATACCGTCAGTCTGTAAATGGTCCACCTCATACCGTCAGTCAGTAAATGGTCCACCTCATACCGTCAGTCTGTAAATGGTCCACCTCATACCGTCAGTCTGTAAATGGTCCACCTCATACCGTCAGTCTGTAAATGGTCCACCTCATACCGTCAGTCAGTAAATGGTCCACCTCATACCGTCAGTCAGTAAATGGTCCACCTCATACCGTCAGTCTGTAAATAGTCCACCTCATACCGTCAGTCTGTAAATGGTCCACCTCATACCGTCAGTCAGTAAATGGTCCACCTCATACCGTCAGTCAGTAAATGGTCCACCTCATACCGTCAGTCAGTAAATGGTCCACCTCATACCGTCAGTCTGTAAATGGTCCACCTCATACCGTCAGTCTGTAAATGGTCCACCTCATACCGTCAGTCTGTAAATGGTCCACCTCATACCGTCAGTCTGTAAATGGTCCACCTCATACCGTCAGTCAGTAAATGGTCCACCTCATACCGTCAGTCTGTAAATGGTCCACCTCATACCGTCAGTCTGTAAATGGTCCACCTCATACCGTCAGTCTGTAAATGGTCCACCTCATACCGTCAGTCAGTAAATGGTCCACCTCATACCGTCAGTCAGTAAATGGTCCACCTCATACCGTCAGTCTGTAAATAGTCCACCTCATACCGTCAGTCTGTAAATGGTCCACCTCATACCGTCAGTCAGTAAATGGTCCACCTCATACCGTCAGTCAGTAAATGGTCCACCTCATACCGTCAGTCAGTAAATGGTCCACCTCATACCGTCAGTCTGTAAATGGTCCACCTCATACCGTCAGTCTGTAAATGGTTCACTTCAACTCTACCACTGTGAGGCGTGGCACCTTCAGCTCTACCACTGTGAGATGAGTTCCGGTGGAGGGAACCATATTATCAATTGTAATGTCCATGTTACTGTTCCCGTGGAGGGAACCATTACTTACTGCCACAGTATCCATGCTATTGTTCCCGTGAAGGGAACCACTACTTACTGCCACAATATCCATGCTATTGTTCCCGTGGAGGGAACCACTATTACTGCAACAGTATCCATGCTATTGTTCCCGTGGAGGGAGCCACTACTTACTGCCACAGTATCCATGCTATTGTTCCCGTGAAGGGAACCACTACTTACTGCCACAATATCCATGCTATTGTTCCCGTGGAGGGAACCACTACTTACTGCCACAGTATCCATGCTATTGTTCCCGTGGAGGGAACCACTACTTACTGCCACAGTATCCAAGCTATTGTTCCCGTGGAGGGAACCACTATTTACTGCCACAATATCCATGCTATTGTTCCCGTGGAGGGAACCACTACTTACTGCCACAGTATCCATGCTATTGTTCCCGTGGAGGGAACCACTACTTACTGCTACAGTATCCATGCTATTGTTCCCGTGGAGGGAACCACTACTTACTGCCACAGTATCCATGCTATTGTTCACGTACTTAATCTTATGCCGCGGCACGTTGAGAAAGAGAAGCTCATAGAAAGGTGATTATTTTCCTGTATTATTCTCACAGACATCCTGGCTAGACACAAAATACTTACCATTTTCTCGTTGTCCTCATCCTGATCATTGTGACGAGAATCGTCTTTCTGGGGAAGTAAAAAACAATGACAGGAATTCATTTGTGCACAACAGTTATTGATCATCGTCACAATTATGAACATGATCAACAAACTTGTGATCTCTAAAGTGTAAGGGGAGAGAAACAATAAGACATGTATAGTCTAGTCGTTCTTTAACAGGCAAAGCTGGTAAGGATGATGAGATGAGGGGATTACACATTTACGACGTCACAAATGTTTTTAACAGCACATTTATTAGGTCATCATCATCATCATGTGCCATACAGGTTGGCGCAGGCTATCATGCCCTTCCATAATATTCTATCTACAGTGCATCGTATCAGTTCTGTTGTTGACTGTTTTCCATGCCATGACACCAAGCTATCCAGTATTTTTTCCCTTTGTCGTACGCGATATCTCTTCCCTTGTATTTTGCCAGTTGTAACTTATACTCTTAGTTGGCTTCCGCAGTGTGTTTGAGGAGGTTATCACCGGTCTCTATTTGAGTCATCTTATGGCCATAGTGGTTTCATCTGATTAATTCCGGCCTTTGACTAGTTTTATTAGGAAACGTGTCTACCACAACTAGTGACTTCAAGTCAAGACTTAGTTTGTACTATAACTTGTATTATTATAATTTATATACAAAGTTAGTGTTTCACAAGAACACAGTCATTGGAATCACTTGAAATATATACTCTATCGTTATTTCACTAGAACACAGTCATTGGAATCACTTGAAATATATACTTTATCGTTATTTCACTAGAACGCAGTCATTGGAATCACTTGAAATATATACTTTATCGTTATTTCACTAGAACACAGTCATTGGAATCACTTGAAATATATACTTTATCGTTATTTCACTAGAACACAGTCATTGGAATCACTTGAAATATATACTTTATCGTTATTTCACTAGAACGCAGTCATTGGAATCACTTGAAATATATACTTTATCGTTATTTTACTAGAACGCAGTCATTGGAATCACTTGAAATATATACTTTATCGTTATTTTACTAGAACGCAGTCATTGGAATCACTTGAAATATATACTTTATCGTTATTTTACTAGAACGCAGTCATTGGAATCACTTGAAATATATACTTTATCGTTATTTTACTAGAACGCAGTCATTGGAATCACTTGAAATATATACTATATCATGTTCAAATTAAGCACTTGACACATCAGATTGAAACACCACTAATACCCATGTTCAAATTAAGCACTTGACACATCAGATTGAAACACCACTAATACCCATGTTCAAATTAAGCACTTGACACATCAGATTGAAACACCACTAATACCCATGTTCAAATTAAGCAACTATAATTAGTTTGTTGCACTCATCCGAGATCGTATATTAAAGTAAGTCAAGTACCCCAGTCACACCAAGTGGCGTATAGGGAAATATGGTGTTAGTGACCCTATATTTTACAGACCTTCAGCACACGATTTTTGGAGTAATGTGGTCGGTGTTACGTCCGTGCTGGTTTACTTTCCCAGTAAAAAATCCGGTACCCATTTAAGGCTGGATCAACCCGGAAGCCGTCGGTTGGGATCGAACCCTACCCCTTGTCCTTTGTAGTCCAGTTCACTAACCACTGAGCTATCGTGGCTCCGAGATCGTATAGTGTATTCAATCATTCTCTTGTTTTCTGTTTTGTTCTTTTTTTTTGTCTAATGTTTCTTTTTTATACTTTTTGTAAGCTGTTGTTTTTGCAGGGTAGAATGTATGATGTAGAGCCTTCTCCATTATTTTTTTCCAGCATATTAGAGATCGTTGTAACGTGTCTGTCAACATTGAAATTGGTTAAAGAAAAGAAAAATGACTTCCCTGTGCCGTGGACCGTGGTCAGAACGGGAAAAGAGCGAGTCACGCGGGTCTAGCTGTAATTATACCCTCTGGTCAGGTGAAGGGTTCTAAAAATACACGAGCGGGAGGAACGTTGTCTGGGTAACCTCGACTGCAAAGACACTGACAATGTCTAAAAGTATATAAGGGCCCGTAAATGCATGTATACACACACACAGATGCGTGTATACCTATACACACGTACAAACAGACATGCACCAAAAATGTCTCTACTAGTTAGTTATGTAGGATTAGTTTTATTTACTTACATATCTGTGTGTGCGTGTTGTTTGTTTGTTCCTGCTGAAGGCCTGTTGGGCCGAACGGTCGTTCAAATCTGTGTCGTCTACGAATCACGTAAAGCTTTTACCATACCATTTTTTCAATTTGTTTTCAATTTTCCCTCACATTCAGCTTTACTGCAGCTTCTCATTTGTATGCATTCATTTGTATTTCTTTGCCGTAACCCCCTGTCAACATTGAAAGGTCATGTGAGTGAAGACTTTGAGACACATTGGTTTCACCATTATGTGATGTCATTCATGTATATTAAGATGATCGTTAGTACAACAATACTTCAATAGGGAACATCTCCTTCCCCTGTAGCGCCTGACCCTTGGTGTCATACACTGCTGGTGTTGTTCTTCTTTGACCCTTGGTGTCATACACTGCTGGTGTTATTCTTCTTTGACCCTTGGTGGCATACACTGCTGGTGTTATTCTTCTTTGACCCTTGGTGTCATACACTGCTGGTGTTATTCTTCTTTGACACTTGGTGGCATACACTGCTGGTGTTCTTCTTTGACCCTTGGTGGCATACACTGCTGGTGTTATTCTTCTTTGACCCTTGATGGCATACACTGCTGGT